>OY756994.1:37500-40000 GCA_963580505.1 Ennomos erosarius | reverse complement strand
TAGGTTAGGTTAGGTTAGGTTAGGTTAGGTTAGGTTAGGTTAGGTTAGGTTAGGTTAGGTTAGGTTAGGTTAGGTTAGGTTAGGTTAGGTTAGGTTAGGTTAGGTTAGGTTAGGTTAGGTTAGGTTAGGTTAGGTTAGGTTAGGTTAGGTTAGGTTAGGTTAGGTTAGGTTAGGTTAGGTTAGGTTAGGTTAGGTTAGGTTAGGTTAGGTTAGGTTAGGTTAGGTTAGGTTAGGTTAGGTTAGGTTAGGTTAGGTTAGGTTAGGTTAGGTTAGGTTAGGTTAGGTTAGGTTAGGTTAGGTTAGGTTAGGTTAGGTTAGGTTAGGTTAGGTTAGGTTAGGTTAGGTTAGGTTAGGTTAGGTTAGGTTAGGTTAGGTTAGGTTAGGTTAGGTTAGGTTAGGTTAGGTTAGGTTAGGTTAGGTTAGGTTAGGTTAGGTTAGGTTAGGTTAGGTTAGGTTAGGTTAGGTTAGGTTAGGTTAGGTTAGGTTAGGTTAGGTTAGGTTAGGTTAGGTTAGGTTAGGTTAGGTTAGGTTAGGTTAGGTTAGGTTAGGTTAGGTTAGGTTAGGTTAGGTTAGGTTAGGTTAGGTTAGGTTAGGTTAGGTTAGGTTAGGTTAGGTTAGGTTAGGTTAGGTTAGGTTAGGTTAGGTTAGGTTAGGTTAGGTTAGGTTAGGTTAGGTTAGGTTAGGTTAGGTTAGGTTAGGTTAGGTTAGGTTAGGTTAGGTTAGGTTAGGTTAGGTTAGGTTAGGTTAGGTTAGGTTAGGTTAGGTTAGGTTAGGTTAGGTTAGGTTAGGTTAGGTTAGGTTAGGTTAGGTTAGGTTAGGTTAGGTTAGGTTAGGTTAGGTTAGGTTAGGTTAGGTTAGGTTAGGTTAGGTTAGGTTAGGTTAGGTTAGGTTAGGTTAGGTTAGGTTAGGTTAGGTTAGGTTAGGTTAGGTTAGGTTAGGTTAGGTTAGGTTAGGTTAGGTTAGGTTAGGTTAGGTTAGGTTAGGTTAGGTTAGGTTAGGTTAGGTTAGGTTAGGTTAGGTTAGGTTAGGTTAGGTTAGGTTAGGTTAGGTTAGGTTAGGTTAGGTTAGGTTAGGTTAGGTTAGGTTAGGTTAGGTTAGGTTAGGTTAGGTTAGGTTAGGTTAGGTTAGGTTAGGTTAGGTTAGGTTAGGTTAGGTTAGGTTAGGTTAGGTTAGGTTAGGTTAGGTTAGGTTAGGTTAGGTTAGGTTAGGTTAGGTTAGGTTAGGTTAGGTTAGGTTAGGTTAGGTTAGGTTAGGTTAGGTTAGGTTAGGTTAGGTTAGGTTAGGTTAGGTTAGGTTAGGTTAGGTTAGGTTAGGTTAGGTTAGGTTAGGTTAGGTTAGGTTAGGTTAGGTTAGGTTAGGTTAGGTTAGGTTAGGTTAGGTTAGGTTAGGTTAGGTTAGGTTAGGTTAGGTTAGGTTAGGTTAGGTTAGGTTAGGTTAGGTTAGGTTAGGTTAGGTTAGGTTAGGTTAGGTTAGGTTAGGTTAGGTTAGGTTAGGTTAGGTTAGGTTAGGTTAGGTTAGGTTAGGTTAGGTTAGGTTAGGTTAGGTTAGGTTAGGTTAGGTTAGGTTAGGTTAGGTTAGGTTAGGTTAGGTTAGGTTAGGTTAGGTTAGGTTAGGTTAGGTTAGGTTAGGTTAGGTTAGGTTAGGTTAGGTTAGGTTAGGTTAGGTTAGGTTAGGTTAGGTTAGGTTAGGTTAGGTTAGGTTAGGTTAGGTTAGGTTAGGTTAGGTTAGGTTAGGTTAGGTTAGGTTAGGTTAGGTTAGGTTAGGTTAGGTTAGGTTAGGTTAGGTTAGGTTAGGTTAGGTTAGGTTAGGTTAGGTTAGGTTAGGTTAGGTTAGGTTAGGTTAGGTTAGGTTAGGTTAGGTTAGGTTAGGTTAGGTTAGGTTAGGTTAGGTTAGGTTAGGTTAGGTTAGGTTAGGTTAGGTTAGGTTAGGTTAGGTTAGGTTAGGTTAGGTTAGGTTAGGTTAGGTTAGGTTAGGTTAGGTTAGGTTAGGTTAGGTTAGGTTAGGTTAGGTTAGGTTAGGTTAGGTTAGGTTAGGTTAGGTTAGGTTAGGTTAGGTTAGGTTAGGTTAGGTTAGGTTAGGTTAGGTTAGGTTAGGTTAGGTTAGGTTAGGTTAGGTTAGGTTAGGTTAGGTTAGGTTAGGTTAGGTTAGGTTAGGTTAGGTTAGGTTAGGTTAGGTTAGGTTAGGTTAGGTTAGGTTAGGTTAGGTTAGGTTAGGTTAGGTTAGGTTAGGTTAGGTTAGGTTAGGTTAGGTTAGGTTAGGTTAGGTTAGGTTAGGTTAGGTTAGGTTAGGTTAGGTTAGGTTAGGTTAGGTTAGGTTAGGTTAGGTTAGGTTAGGTTAGGTTAGGTTAGGTTAGGTTAGGTTAGGTTAGGTTAGGTTAGGTTAGGTTAGGTTAGGTTAGGTTAGGTTAGGTTAGGTTAGGTTAGGTTAGGTTAGGTTAGGTTAGGTTAGGTTAGGTTAGGTTAGGTTAGGTTAGGTTAGGTTAGGTTAGGTTAGGTTAGGT
>OY756994.1:27500-30000 GCA_963580505.1 Ennomos erosarius | reverse complement strand
TAGGTTAGGTTAGGTTAGGTTAGGTTAGGTTAGGTTAGGTTAGGTTAGGTTAGGTTAGGTTAGGTTAGGTTAGGTTAGGTTAGGTTAGGTTAGGTTAGGTTAGGTTAGGTTAGGTTAGGTTAGGTTAGGTTAGGTTAGGTTAGGTTAGGTTAGGTTAGGTTAGGTTAGGTTAGGTTAGGTTAGGTTAGGTTAGGTTAGGTTAGGTTAGGTTAGGTTAGGTTAGGTTAGGTTAGGTTAGGTTAGGTTAGGTTAGGTTAGGTTAGGTTAGGTTAGGTTAGGTTAGGTTAGGTTAGGTTAGGTTAGGTTAGGTTAGGTTAGGTTAGGTTAGGTTAGGTTAGGTTAGGTTAGGTTAGGTTAGGTTAGGTTAGGTTAGGTTAGGTTAGGTTAGGTTAGGTTAGGTTAGGTTAGGTTAGGTTAGGTTAGGTTAGGTTAGGTTAGGTTAGGTTAGGTTAGGTTAGGTTAGGTTAGGTTAGGTTAGGTTAGGTTAGGTTAGGTTAGGTTAGGTTAGGTTAGGTTAGGTTAGGTTAGGTTAGGTTAGGTTAGGTTAGGTTAGGTTAGGTTAGGTTAGGTTAGGTTAGGTTAGGTTAGGTTAGGTTAGGTTAGGTTAGGTTAGGTTAGGTTAGGTTAGGTTAGGTTAGGTTAGGTTAGGTTAGGTTAGGTTAGGTTAGGTTAGGTTAGGTTAGGTTAGGTTAGGTTAGGTTAGGTTAGGTTAGGTTAGGTTAGGTTAGGTTAGGTTAGGTTAGGTTAGGTTAGGTTAGGTTAGGTTAGGTTAGGTTAGGTTAGGTTAGGTTAGGTTAGGTTAGGTTAGGTTAGGTTAGGTTAGGTTAGGTTAGGTTAGGTTAGGTTAGGTTAGGTTAGGTTAGGTTAGGTTAGGTTAGGTTAGGTTAGGTTAGGTTAGGTTAGGTTAGGTTAGGTTAGGTTAGGTTAGGTTAGGTTAGGTTAGGTTAGGTTAGGTTAGGTTAGGTTAGGTTAGGTTAGGTTAGGTTAGGTTAGGTTAGGTTAGGTTAGGTTAGGTTAGGTTAGGTTAGGTTAGGTTAGGTTAGGTTAGGTTAGGTTAGGTTAGGTTAGGTTAGGTTAGGTTAGGTTAGGTTAGGTTAGGTTAGGTTAGGTTAGGTTAGGTTAGGTTAGGTTAGGTTAGGTTAGGTTAGGTTAGGTTAGGTTAGGTTAGGTTAGGTTAGGTTAGGTTAGGTTAGGTTAGGTTAGGTTAGGTTAGGTTAGGTTAGGTTAGGTTAGGTTAGGTTAGGTTAGGTTAGGTTAGGTTAGGTTAGGTTAGGTTAGGTTAGGTTAGGTTAGGTTAGGTTAGGTTAGGTTAGGTTAGGTTAGGTTAGGTTAGGTTAGGTTAGGTTAGGTTAGGTTAGGTTAGGTTAGGTTAGGTTAGGTTAGGTTAGGTTAGGTTAGGTTAGGTTAGGTTAGGTTAGGTTAGGTTAGGTTAGGTTAGGTTAGGTTAGGTTAGGTTAGGTTAGGTTAGGTTAGGTTAGGTTAGGTTAGGTTAGGTTAGGTTAGGTTAGGTTAGGTTAGGTTAGGTTAGGTTAGGTTAGGTTAGGTTAGGTTAGGTTAGGTTAGGTTAGGTTAGGTTAGGTTAGGTTAGGTTAGGTTAGGTTAGGTTAGGTTAGGTTAGGTTAGGTTAGGTTAGGTTAGGTTAGGTTAGGTTAGGTTAGGTTAGGTTAGGTTAGGTTAGGTTAGGTTAGGTTAGGTTAGGTTAGGTTAGGTTAGGTTAGGTTAGGTTAGGTTAGGTTAGGTTAGGTTAGGTTAGGTTAGGTTAGGTTAGGTTAGGTTAGGTTAGGTTAGGTTAGGTTAGGTTAGGTTAGGTTAGGTTAGGTTAGGTTAGGTTAGGTTAGGTTAGGTTAGGTTAGGTTAGGTTAGGTTAGGTTAGGTTAGGTTAGGTTAGGTTAGGTTAGGTTAGGTTAGGTTAGGTTAGGTTAGGTTAGGTTAGGTTAGGTTAGGTTAGGTTAGGTTAGGTTAGGTTAGGTTAGGTTAGGTTAGGTTAGGTTAGGTTAGGTTAGGTTAGGTTAGGTTAGGTTAGGTTAGGTTAGGTTAGGTTAGGTTAGGTTAGGTTAGGTTAGGTTAGGTTAGGTTAGGTTAGGTTAGGTTAGGTTAGGTTAGGTTAGGTTAGGTTAGGTTAGGTTAGGTTAGGTTAGGTTAGGTTAGGTTAGGTTAGGTTAGGTTAGGTTAGGTTAGGTTAGGTTAGGTTAGGTTAGGTTAGGTTAGGTTAGGTTAGGTTAGGTTAGGTTAGGTTAGGTTAGGTTAGGTTAGGTTAGGTTAGGTTAGGTTAGGTTAGGTTAGGTTAGGTTAGGTTAGGTTAGGTTAGGTTAGGTTAGGTTAGGTTAGGTTAGGTTAGGTTAGGTTAGGTTAGGTTAGGTTAGGTTAGGTTAGGTTAGGTTAGGTTAGGTTAGGTTAGGTTAGGTTAGGTTAGGTTAGGTTAGGTTAGGTTAGGTTAGGTTAGGTTAGGTTAGGTTAGGTTAGGTTAGGTTAGGTTAGGTTAGGTTAGGTTAGGTTAGGT
>OY756994.1:20000-22500 GCA_963580505.1 Ennomos erosarius | reverse complement strand
TGGAGCGTCATTGTCAATACTGTCAACGTCTGCCTGAGAGTTCAAGTATGCGTGTGGAATCAACTTTCGTGCCGCCGGATGTGGCAGCTGGAACGGCGAAATCCTTTCTTCCAGTCTTCTGCCCGGTAGATCTGGGCATGGTTTGCCCCTCTTGTATTCAAACAGGGTTGCCGCCTCCCTTATACGTAGATCGAGCGGCAGAATCCCCGACAAACATAGCGCTGCGGTATATGACACAGTTCTGTGGGATCTTGCTACGAGTATCGCAAACTTCCGCGTCAGCTGATTAAGTCTAGTGGATGCATACTTTCGATCAACCACTGGGGCCCATGCACTGGCAGCATATAATACAATGGGTTCCACCACGGCAGTGTAAAGGAGCCTTGTTATCTCGGAATTGAGGCCCCAGTTTGCCCTAGTCGCCGTTGAGACCGCCTTATAGATGCCTATCGCCTTGTTGCATGAATTCTGCAGGTGGTTCCTGAACGTAAGCTTGGAGTCGATAGTGAGCCCCAGCACCTTAATCTCGCTTCCAGGTTCTATGGTGACGCCGTTTAGCTCAAAATGAGGAGTGTCGTATTTTAATTTCCTCGTCACCACCATAGCCTGCGTTTTGTGCGCCGCGAACCTCATCTTGCTCACCAGGCCCCATCTTGAGACCACCTCCAGAGCAGAGTTCACCTTCCTGTTCAAGTCCGTAATGGTCCCCGCCGATGCAACCACAAGGATGTCATCCGCAAAGGCCTGCACATGTGCCTCGAGCTGTTCAGCCTCTTCCAGGAGTGGGCCGTTTTTGGGTTCCCTGTATCCGGCAAGGGAAGATCTACGTCCCTGTACTGGTGCTTCAGTGGTCCGGGACTTCTTTCAGGAGTTATCCTGAAAAAATCCTGAAAACGTGATACCTTGTGAACCACTGAAGCTATTTCCTTGCGCTAAACTCCGACAGGTACGTCTCAACGAGCCGCTTCTTCTGAGGCGCCAAGAACTACTGCACGTTCACGCCCGCCCCGGTAATGAGGGGGGGGAGGAAAATCGCTTTATTGGCGATATCTCCGAAAGTAGCAAACCTAAAAATCTGTTATTTTAGGATAACTTACGGACGTGTTAGACGCCTCCGACCCGCCCGACAAAAACCGCGCGCCAGCCAGCGCCGCTCAGATACAGGGTTTTGAAAATGAAAATTCCCAACCCTTACCGTAGGCAGCTCGCTTCAGCTAAAAATCCGCTAATGACGAAAATCAGTGTCCAACAAGGAGCACTATGCCTGCGTAAACTTAAATCTAACAAAAATCCGCGCCGAACGAAACTGTTGGTGGTGGGGGGATTTTTCAGGAAATAGGCTGTAGTTTCAGAACCGCTTGAACTAAAATTATCAAAATTAGGCCAAACGATACGCCTGCACGTCCCGGTGCTATCGACACTTAGAAATCCCACGCGCCACCACAAACAGCCCAGTTATTGACTTATTTAAATATTTTATACTTAATCACGTGGTCACTTTCCTGAAGGAGCTAAAAATCCGTGCGAAACGGATTTATGTGTCTCTAGGCGAGGCGCAGCTGATGGTACACCGCGATCGTCCCGAAAAGCCCGAAATCACTGACCTCGTGGCCACGTGGTTTTCGGACTTTTGGTCACAGCTCGCGAGGGCGCGGTCAGAAAAATCTGACTAAAGCCTAGGAATGTACGCACCAATAGGGCGCAAAAAGTGGCTATGGAAAATTGGTGGGGCACAGATCTATATCTGGAGCCGCACGCGATTTAAGTTATTTCTCAAAATAGAAACTAACCTCAAATCGGTTTTCCGGCTGCCGTTCTCTGGGTTTTTAAGACCCAGAGCTGGAACCACTTCCACACTGCGATCCAAATTAGTGCGCACAAAATGACACCACTTTCACTCCTCTACGACCACTTTTACTATTTATTTCGAGTTTTTTAGTGCGGAGCTATACAAAATCACTGCTTCCTCGGACGCGGGAGGACGCAGACTGGTTAGGTTAGGTTAGGTTAGGTTAGGTTAGGTTAGGTTAGGTTAGGTTAGGTTAGGTTAGGTTAGGTTAGGTTAGGTTAGGTTAGGTTAGGTTAGGTTAGGTTAGGTTAGGTTAGGTTAGGTTAGGTTAGGTTAGGTTAGGTTAGGTTAGGTTAGGTTAGGTTAGGTTAGGTTAGGTTAGGTTAGGTTAGGTTAGGTTAGGTTAGGTTAGGTTAGGTTAGGTTAGGTTAGGTTAGGTTAGGTTAGGTTAGGTTAGGTTAGGTTAGGTTAGGTTAGGTTAGGTTAGGTTAGGTTAGGTTAGGTTAGGTTAGGTTAGGTTAGGTTAGGTTAGGTTAGGTTAGGTTAGGTTAGGTTAGGTTAGGTTAGGTTAGGTTAGGTTAGGTTAGGTTAGGTTAGGTTAGGTTAGGTTAGGTTAGGTTAGGTTAGGTTAGGTTAGGTTAGGTTAGGTTAGGTTAGGTTAGGTTAGGTTAGGTTAGGTTAGGTTAGGTTAGGTTAGGTTAGGTTAGGTTA
>OY756994.1:0-10000 GCA_963580505.1 Ennomos erosarius | reverse complement strand
GACATTGAGCTCTTTCGTCATACTGAGCTTGTCCTTTAGTTTTTGCCTCCCTTCCACTGTCTTGCATCCCAATATCACCTTCCTGTCTTTTGCTTTTCTTACTTTTTCGACCATAATCCCTCCCTCTTTGGCATTAACCACACTTCTAATCCTGTTTAAGACTTCTTCTCCTGTCTCTGTCTCGTCCTTTGCAGTCACTGCTACTGAGTGTAGTGCAGTCAGCTCTGAGTGCTGCCTCTTGGGGGATGCCGCTACAACACTAGCATACGTCTGTTTAACTATTGTTTCTCTTAACTCTTCCATTTTGTCTGTATTTCCCTTAATTTGCTTTGTATGATCTTCAAACTTTTTAATTAACTCATTTTTCAAGTCTTCTACTTTCTCAGTTATTTTGGATATTTCTATTTCCACTGGATCCTCCTCTGGTTTCTTATTGAGCTGTTCCTCTATCAAATCGTTCAACTCATTGAATTGCCGTTTGTAATCGTCTCTTTCCTCCTCCATCGTGTTCAGCTGCTGACTGACCCGATCAGCCTCCAACATTGCTGCAGCCTTAACCGCCTCCGACTCTTTCAGCAGCTGATAGATCCGTTCAGCCTCCGAAAGAACTGCATTTTTTATGCTTATCTTGGTGTTCCTAGAGCTGCTCATATTAAATTCTAATCTTTTAAAGCACTCTCGAGCCTCGGTAATACGGTCAGCGTAAGTAATCCTTGCAGAATTTGGTGAGTTCTCCGCACTTTCTTCAGGCGCTCTATCTGGGTACGTTGGGTGATTTGGTGAGATCACCGACGCCTCTACTGATTGTCTCCTTGCTGCTACTGGTTTGATAGGTTCCACCAGCATCTTCTTTGGGGAATGTGCAACTTTGGTTCTTGCTTCCGGATTCTCAGCTTCCCATTTCCCTATGCTCCTTTTTACGTTTTGAGGCTGGGATGCGTTATCGCTCCTATTGGAGGGTCCTGCCCTTCCGGCTACCCCATCTGCCATGATTTGGCTGGTAACTTCTACCTTTCTCGCGGGTTTTTCCACATTGTGTTTTGGGGAGTGGAAACCAAACATCTTTGCGGAACAGGTTAGTCGATATAAATTTGTATAAGTTGTAAATACGTGTAAATTTAAATTAAGCTCAAAATAAAACACAACACAAAACACAAAAATAATATAAAATACAATTTAAGTAAAATAATTTAGATTTCTCTAAATTATCTAACCTCTGTATTTTTGTTGCAGGTTCCACTGGGGTGCAGTGGTCTAAAGTCACGTCTTATTAATACAGGTAAGTACCCAAGTAATTTAAAAATATTTTAAAAATTTTTATTTTCTTAAGTAATATTGACTCTAGGTAGAGTAGGTCTTGATCGATTACTCTAGGTGAGAGTATTGGGTCTTTAATCTATCTAAAAACTAAAACTAAAATCGCGTTCCACTAACGTCGTTGACCAGAAAGACACAGATTGCAAAAAATTTTTTGGGGGAGGAATGGGGCGGGTGGGGGGGTATAGGGGGGGTTACACAACAGTTTTACACGAGTTTTTATACACAGAATACAATTTTAGCAAAATTTTATTTTTATTACAAATTAATTTTCCAAACTTTTACTATTTGTATGGGAAAAGTATTTTTGGAGGTAGGGGGGGGGGAAAAATTTCAAAAATATCAGAATGAAAAGTTGACTTTGCTCATATACTAATCCTACGGATAGTATATGGAGGTCGACCTCAAAATTTGCCTATCTCCTCTCGTTTAGGAGATATTTTAATTACAAACTTAAATTATCTATTTGCAGTTGGTAAAAGTATAATAATATTTTTAATTTCGAGCGCTTTAAATTTAAAAATCTAATTTTTTCACTAAAAAATCTTAAATAAATTGCCCCACCTTTGACCAAAAAATAAAGGTAGGTCACCGCTGATAATTTTGATTAATAATAACATAAACAAAAGAAAAAACCGCAAAAAACTTTACAACCTTATATCTAAGCTTCCACTTAACTTTTTCGAGTTCTGAAAACGCCTTCTTGGACGTTTTCTGGTCTTCTACTCGATGGTGTTGTTTGTTCCTCTCTGCTGGTCCTGGAACATTGACCACGCCGCCACGTGGTTTTTGTTTTTTTGCGAATATTTCCGCGGAGGTCCGCGGAAAAAATCCAAAATATGCACCAAAAGATGCCGCTCGTCGAGGCCGACCAGATGACCCCAAAAAAGATGGGGGTCACCGATCTTAATCACGCAGCGTATTTAATTTTGTTTCTAAAATTTTCACAAAAATCACTTTTTCGCTGAAAACACTTCGGAAAATATCACTTTCACAAAACACTTTTCGAAGCTTTGTGCGCCGTGTGATTCCGCAACTTTTGATATATAACACAGGTTGCTCGGTCAAAATTTTCCAATTTATTTGGAATTTAAACTGCGGAGTGGCTTAGTTTCGTGGCGTTCACGGTCGCGGTTGGAACGCGAATGGTTAGGTTAGGTTAGGTTAGGTTAGGTTAGGTTAGGTTAGGTTAGGTTAGGTTAGGTTAGGTTAGGTTAGGTTAGGTTAGGTTAGGTTAGGTTAGGTTAGGTTAGGTTAGGTTAGGTTAGGTTAGGTTAGGTTAGGTTAGGTTAGGTTAGGTTAGGTTAGGTTAGGTTAGGTTAGGTTAGGTTAGGTTAGGTTAGGTTAGGTTAGGTTAGGTTAGGTTAGGTTAGGTTAGGTTAGGTTAGGTTAGGTTAGGTTAGGTTAGGTTAGGTTAGGTTAGGTTAGGTTAGGTTAGGTTAGGTTAGGTTAGGTTAGGTTAGGTTAGGTTAGGTTAGGTTAGGTTAGGTTAGGTTAGGTTAGGTTAGGTTAGGTTAGGTTAGGTTAGGTTAGGTTAGGTTAGGTTAGGTTAGGTTAGGTTAGGTTAGGTTAGGTTAGGTTAGGTTAGGTTAGGTTAGGTTAGGTTAGGTTAGGTTAGGTTAGGTTAGGTTAGGTTAGGTTAGGTTAGGTTAGGTTAGGTTAGGTTAGGTTAGGTTAGGTTAGGTTAGGTTAGGTTAGGTTAGGTTAGGTTAGGTTAGGTTAGGTTAGGTTAGGTTAGGTTAGGTTAGGTTAGGTTAGGTTAGGTTAGGTTAGGTTAGGTTAGGTTAGGTTAGGTTAGGTTAGGTTAGGTTAGGTTAGGTTAGGTTAGGTTAGGTTAGGTTAGGTTAGGTTAGGTTAGGTTAGGTTAGGTTAGGTTAGGTTAGGTTAGGTTAGGTTAGGTTAGGTTAGGTTAGGTTAGGTTAGGTTAGGTTAGGTTAGGTTAGGTTAGGTTAGGTTAGGTTAGGTTAGGTTAGGTTAGGTTAGGTTAGGTTAGGTTAGGTTAGGTTAGGTTAGGTTAGGTTAGGTTAGGTTAGGTTAGGTTAGGTTAGGTTAGGTTAGGTTAGGTTAGGTTAGGTTAGGTTAGGTTAGGTTAGGTTAGGTTAGGTTAGGTTAGGTTAGGTTAGGTTAGGTTAGGTTAGGTTAGGTTAGGTTAGGTTAGGTTAGGTTAGGTTAGGTTAGGTTAGGTTAGGTTAGGTTAGGTTAGGTTAGGTTAGGTTAGGTTAGGTTAGGTTAGGTTAGGTTAGGTTAGGTTAGGTTAGGTTAGGTTAGGTTAGGTTAGGTTAGGTTAGGTTAGGTTAGGTTAGGTTAGGTTAGGTTAGGTTAGGTTAGGTTAGGTTAGGTTAGGTTAGGTTAGGTTAGGTTAGGTTAGGTTAGGTTAGGTTAGGTTAGGTTAGGTTAGGTTAGGTTAGGTTAGGTTAGGTTAGGTTAGGTTAGGTTAGGTTAGGTTAGGTTAGGTTAGGTTAGGTTAGGTTAGGTTAGGTTAGGTTAGGTTAGGTTAGGTTAGGTTAGGTTAGGTTAGGTTAGGTTAGGTTAGGTTAGGTTAGGTTAGGTTAGGTTAGGTTAGGTTAGGTTAGGTTAGGTTAGGTTAGGTTAGGTTAGGTTAGGTTAGGTTAGGTTAGGTTAGGTTAGGTTAGGTTAGGTTAGGTTAGGTTAGGTTAGGTTAGGTTAGGTTAGGTTAGGTTAGGTTAGGTTAGGTTAGGTTAGGTTAGGTTAGGTTAGGTTAGGTTAGGTTAGGTTAGGTTAGGTTAGGTTAGGTTAGGTTAGGTTAGGTTAGGTTAGGTTAGGTTAGGTTAGGTTAGGTTAGGTTAGGTTAGGTTAGGTTAGGTTAGGTTAGGTTAGGTTAGGTTAGGTTAGGTTAGGTTAGGTTAGGTTAGGTTAGGTTAGGTTAGGTTAGGTTAGGTTAGGTTAGGTTAGGTTAGGTTAGGTTAGGTTAGGTTAGGTTAGGTTAGGTTAGGTTAGGTTAGGTTAGGTTAGGTTAGGTTAGGTTAGGTTAGGTTAGGTTAGGTTAGGTTAGGTTAGGTTAGGTTAGGTTAGGTTAGGTTAGGTTAGGTTAGGTTAGGTTAGGTTAGGTTAGGTTAGGTTAGGTTAGGTTAGGTTAGGTTAGGTTAGGTTAGGTTAGGTTAGGTTAGGTTAGGTTAGGTTAGGTTAGGTTAGGTTAGGTTAGGTTAGGTTAGGTTAGGTTAGGTTAGGTTAGGTTAGGTTAGGTTAGGTTAGGTTAGGTTAGGTTAGGTTAGGTTAGGTTAGGTTAGGTTAGGTTAGGTTAGGTTAGGTTAGGTTAGGTTAGGTTAGGTTAGGTTAGGTTAGGTTAGGTTAGGTTAGGTTAGGTTAGGTTAGGTTAGGTTAGGTTAGGTTAGGTTAGGTTAGGTTAGGTTAGGTTAGGTTAGGTTAGGTTAGGTTAGGTTAGGTTAGGTTAGGTTAGGTTAGGTTAGGTTAGGTTAGGTTAGGTTAGGTTAGGTTAGGTTAGGTTAGGTTAGGTTAGGTTAGGTTAGGTTAGGTTAGGTTAGGTTAGGTTAGGTTAGGTTAGGTTAGGTTAGGTTAGGTTAGGTTAGGTTAGGTTAGGTTAGGTTAGGTTAGGTTAGGTTAGGTTAGGTTAGGTTAGGTTAGGTTAGGTTAGGTTAGGTTAGGTTAGGTTAGGTTAGGTTAGGTTAGGTTAGGTTAGGTTAGGTTAGGTTAGGTTAGGTTAGGTTAGGTTAGGTTAGGTTAGGTTAGGTTAGGTTAGGTTAGGTTAGGTTAGGTTAGGTTAGGTTAGGTTAGGTTAGGTTAGGTTAGGTTAGGTTAGGTTAGGTTAGGTTAGGTTAGGTTAGGTTAGGTTAGGTTAGGTTAGGTTAGGTTAGGTTAGGTTAGGTTAGGTTAGGTTAGGTTAGGTTAGGTTAGGTTAGGTTAGGTTAGGTTAGGTTAGGTTAGGTTAGGTTAGGTTAGGTTAGGTTAGGTTAGGTTAGGTTAGGTTAGGTTAGGTTAGGTTAGGTTAGGTTAGGTTAGGTTAGGTTAGGTTAGGTTAGGTTAGGTTAGGTTAGGTTAGGTTAGGTTAGGTTAGGTTAGGTTAGGTTAGGTTAGGTTAGGTTAGGTTAGGTTAGGTTAGGTTAGGTTAGGTTAGGTTAGGTTAGGTTAGGTTAGGTTAGGTTAGGTTAGGTTAGGTTAGGTTAGGTTAGGTTAGGTTAGGTTAGGTTAGGTTAGGTTAGGTTAGGTTAGGTTAGGTTAGGTTAGGTTAGGTTAGGTTAGGTTAGGTTAGGTTAGGTTAGGTTAGGTTAGGTTAGGTTAGGTTAGGTTAGGTTAGGTTAGGTTAGGTTAGGTTAGGTTAGGTTAGGTTAGGTTAGGTTAGGTTAGGTTAGGTTAGGTTAGGTTAGGTTAGGTTAGGTTAGGTTAGGTTAGGTTAGGTTAGGTTAGGTTAGGTTAGGTTAGGTTAGGTTAGGTTAGGTTAGGTTAGGTTAGGTTAGGTTAGGTTAGGTTAGGTTAGGTTAGGTTAGGTTAGGTTAGGTTAGGTTAGGTTAGGTTAGGTTAGGTTAGGTTAGGTTAGGTTAGGTTAGGTTAGGTTAGGTTAGGTTAGGTTAGGTTAGGTTAGGTTAGGTTAGGTTAGGTTAGGTTAGGTTAGGTTAGGTTAGGTTAGGTTAGGTTAGGTTAGGTTAGGTTAGGTTAGGTTAGGTTAGGTTAGGTTAGGTTAGGTTAGGTTAGGTTAGGTTAGGTTAGGTTAGGTTAGGTTAGGTTAGGTTAGGTTAGGTTAGGTTAGGTTAGGTTAGGTTAGGTTAGGTTAGGTTAGGTTAGGTTAGGTTAGGTTAGGTTAGGTTAGGTTAGGTTAGGTTAGGTTAGGTTAGGTTAGGTTAGGTTAGGTTAGGTTAGGTTAGGTTAGGTTAGGTTAGGTTAGGTTAGGTTAGGTTAGGTTAGGTTAGGTTAGGTTAGGTTAGGTTAGGTTAGGTTAGGTTAGGTTAGGTTAGGTTAGGTTAGGTTAGGTTAGGTTAGGTTAGGTTAGGTTAGGTTAGGTTAGGTTAGGTTAGGTTAGGTTAGGTTAGGTTAGGTTAGGTTAGGTTAGGTTAGGTTAGGTTAGGTTAGGTTAGGTTAGGTTAGGTTAGGTTAGGTTAGGTTAGGTTAGGTTAGGTTAGGTTAGGTTAGGTTAGGTTAGGTTAGGTTAGGTTAGGTTAGGTTAGGTTAGGTTAGGTTAGGTTAGGTTAGGTTAGGTTAGGTTAGGTTAGGTTAGGTTAGGTTAGGTTAGGTTAGGTTAGGTTAGGTTAGGTTAGGTTAGGTTAGGTTAGGTTAGGTTAGGTTAGGTTAGGTTAGGTTAGGTTAGGTTAGGTTAGGTTAGGTTAGGTTAGGTTAGGTTAGGTTAGGTTAGGTTAGGTTAGGTTAGGTTAGGTTAGGTTAGGTTAGGTTAGGTTAGGTTAGGTTAGGTTAGGTTAGGTTAGGTTAGGTTAGGTTAGGTTAGGTTAGGTTAGGTTAGGTTAGGTTAGGTTAGGTTAGGTTAGGTTAGGTTAGGTTAGGTTAGGTTAGGTTAGGTTAGGTTAGGTTAGGTTAGGTTAGGTTAGGTTAGGTTAGGTTAGGTTAGGTTAGGTTAGGTTAGGTTAGGTTAGGTTAGGTTAGGTTAGGTTAGGTTAGGTTAGGTTAGGTTAGGTTAGGTTAGGTTAGGTTAGGTTAGGTTAGGTTAGGTTAGGTTAGGTTAGGTTAGGTTAGGTTAGGTTAGGTTAGGTTAGGTTAGGTTAGGTTAGGTTAGGTTAGGTTAGGTTAGGTTAGGTTAGGTTAGGTTAGGTTAGGTTAGGTTAGGTTAGGTTAGGTTAGGTTAGGTTAGGTTAGGTTAGGTTAGGTTAGGTTAGGTTAGGTTAGGTTAGGTTAGGTTAGGTTAGGTTAGGTTAGGTTAGGTTAGGTTAGGTTAGGTTAGGTTAGGTTAGGTTAGGTTAGGTTAGGTTAGGTTAGGTTAGGTTAGGTTAGGTTAGGTTAGGTTAGGTTAGGTTAGGTTAGGTTAGGTTAGGTTAGGTTAGGTTAGGTTAGGTTAGGTTAGGTTAGGTTAGGTTAGGTTAGGTTAGGTTAGGTTAGGTTAGGTTAGGTTAGGTTAGGTTAGGTTAGGTTAGGTTAGGTTAGGTTAGGTTAGGTTAGGTTAGGTTAGGTTAGGTTAGGTTAGGTTAGGTTAGGTTAGGTTAGGTTAGGTTAGGTTAGGTTAGGTTAGGTTAGGTTAGGTTAGGTTAGGTTAGGTTAGGTTAGGTTAGGTTAGGTTAGGTTAGGTTAGGTTAGGTTAGGTTAGGTTAGGTTAGGTTAGGTTAGGTTAGGTTAGGTTAGGTTAGGTTAGGTTAGGTTAGGTTAGGTTAGGTTAGGTTAGGTTAGGTTAGGTTAGGTTAGGTTAGGTTAGGTTAGGTTAGGTTAGGTTAGGTTAGGTTAGGTTAGGTTAGGTTAGGTTAGGTTAGGTTAGGTTAGGTTAGGTTAGGTTAGGTTAGGTTAGGTTAGGTTAGGTTAGGTTAGGTTAGGTTAGGTTAGGTTAGGTTAGGTTAGGTTAGGTTAGGTTAGGTTAGGTTAGGTTAGGTTAGGTTAGGTTAGGTTAGGTTAGGTTAGGTTAGGTTAGGTTAGGTTAGGTTAGGTTAGGTTAGGTTAGGTTAGGTTAGGTTAGGTTAGGTTAGGTTAGGTTAGGTTAGGTTAGGTTAGGTTAGGTTAGGTTAGGTTAGGTTAGGTTAGGTTAGGTTAGGTTAGGTTAGGTTAGGTTAGGTTAGGTTAGGTTAGGTTAGGTTAGGTTAGGTTAGGTTAGGTTAGGTTAGGTTAGGTTAGGTTAGGTTAGGTTAGGTTAGGTTAGGTTAGGTTAGGTTAGGTTAGGTTAGGTTAGGTTAGGTTAGGTTAGGTTAGGTTAGGTTAGGTTAGGTTAGGTTAGGTTAGGTTAGGTTAGGTTAGGTTAGGTTAGGTTAGGTTAGGTTAGGTTAGGTTAGGTTAGGTTAGGTTAGGTTAGGTTAGGTTAGGTTAGGTTAGGTTAGGTTAGGTTAGGTTAGGTTAGGTTAGGTTAGGTTAGGTTAGGTTAGGTTAGGTTAGGTTAGGTTAGGTTAGGTTAGGTTAGGTTAGGTTAGGTTAGGTTAGGTTAGGTTAGGTTAGGTTAGGTTAGGTTAGGTTAGGTTAGGTTAGGTTAGGTTAGGTTAGGTTAGGTTAGGTTAGGTTAGGTTAGGTTAGGTTAGGTTAGGTTAGGTTAGGTTAGGTTAGGTTAGGTTAGGTTAGGTTAGGTTAGGTTAGGTTAGGTTAGGTTAGGTTAGGTTAGGTTAGGTTAGGTTAGGTTAGGTTAGGTTAGGTTAGGTTAGGTTAGGTTAGGTTAGGTTAGGTTAGGTTAGGTTAGGTTAGGTTAGGTTAGGTTAGGTTAGGTTAGGTTAGGTTAGGTTAGGTTAGGTTAGGTTAGGTTAGGTTAGGTTAGGTTAGGTTAGGTTAGGTTAGGTTAGGTTAGGTTAGGTTAGGTTAGGTTAGGTTAGGTTAGGTTAGGTTAGGTTAGGTTAGGTTAGGTTAGGTTAGGTTAGGTTAGGTTAGGTTAGGTTAGGTTAGGTTAGGTTAGGTTAGGTTAGGTTAGGTTAGGTTAGGTTAGGTTAGGTTAGGTTAGGTTAGGTTAGGTTAGGTTAGGTTAGGTTAGGTTAGGTTAGGTTAGGTTAGGTTAGGTTAGGTTAGGTTAGGTTAGGTTAGGTTAGGTTAGGTTAGGTTAGGTTAGGTTAGGTTAGGTTAGGTTAGGTTAGGTTAGGTTAGGTTAGGTTAGGTTAGGTTAGGTTAGGTTAGGTTAGGTTAGGTTAGGTTAGGTTAGGTTAGGTTAGGTTAGGTTAGGTTAGGTTAGGTTAGGTTAGGTTAGGTTAGGTTAGGTTAGGTTAGGTTAGGTTAGGTTAGGTTAGGTTAGGTTAGGTTAGGTTAGGTTAGGTTAGGTTAGGTTAGGTTAGGTTAGGTTAGGTTAGGTTAGGTTAGGTTAGGTTAGGTTAGGTTAGGTTAGGTTAGGTTAGGTTAGGTTAGGTTAGGTTAGGTTAGGTTAGGTTAGGTTAGGTTAGGTTAGGTTAGGTTAGGTTAGGTTAGGTTAGGTTAGGTTAGGTTAGGTTAGGTTAGGTTAGGTTAGGTTAGGTTAGGTTAGGTTAGGTTAGGTTAGGTTAGGTTAGGTTAGGTTAGGTTAGGTTAGGTTAGGTTAGGTTAGGTTAGGTTAGGTTAGGTTAGGTTAGGTTAGGTTAGGTTAGGTTAGGTTAGGTTAGGTTAGGTTAGGTTAGGTTAGGTTAGGTTAGGTTAGGTTAGGTTAGGTTAGGTTAGGTTAGGTTAGGTTAGGTTAGGTTAGGTTAGGTTAGGTTAGGTTAGGTTAGGTTAGGTTAGGTTAGGTTAGGTTAGGTTAGGTTAGGTTAGGTTAGGTTAGGTTAGGTTAGGTTAGGTTATGGTTAGGTTAGGTTAGGTTAGGTTAGGTTAGGTTAGGTTAGGTTAGGTTAGGTTAGGTTAGGTTAGGTTAGGTTAGGTTAGGTTAGGTTAGGTTAGGTTAGGTTAGGTTAGGTTAGGTTAGGTTAGGTTAGGTTAGGTTAGGTTAGGTTAGGTTAGGTTAGGTTAGGTTAGGTTAGGTTAGGTTAGGTTAGGTTAGGTTAGGTTAGGTTAGGTTAGGTTAGGTTAGGTTAGGTTAGGTTAGGTTAGGTTAGGTTAGGTTAGGTTAGGTTAGGTTAGGTTAGGTTAGGTTAGGTTAGGTTAGGTTAGGTTAGGTTAGGTTAGGTTAGGTTAGGTTAGGTTA